>CAUYLG010010163.1:0-26528 GCA_963573385.1 Cacajao melanocephalus | reverse complement strand
TCAATTTTAGATCTCTCCTTGCTTCTCATGTGGGCACTTATTGCTATATATTTTCCTCTAGAGACTGCTTTAAATGTGTCCCATAGATTCTGATATGTTGTGTCTTCATTCTCATTGGTTTCGAAGAACGTCTTTATTTCTACCTTCATTTCATTGTTTATCCAGTCAACATTCAAGAGCCAGTTGTTCAGTTTCCATGAAGCTGTGCGGTTCTGAGTTAGTTTCTGACTTCTGAGTTCTAACTTGATTGCACTGTGGTCTGAGAGACTGTTTGTTATGATTTCTGTTCTTTTGCATTTGCTGAGGAGTGATTTAGATATAACTTTTATATGCACTGGGGAACAAAAAAAAATAGTGTAACTCACTTTATTGTGATATTTGTTTTACGGCAGTGGTTAGGAACTGAACCCTGAATATCTCTGAGTTATGCCTGGAGCTAAATATTCATAAACCTTGACAAATTGCCTTGCTTTTCTACATATAATCTCTAAGTTAAGAATCAATCCAAGGTAAATGAATTTTCAGATAATGAAGCAGAGGTGCACATTGCACAACACTAGAAGGTTCCATCCAATAGAACACAGTATAGTTGACACCACCTGGAGTTGTGCAGTGCACAACCTGCACAGTTGCATGAAAGTCATTGAGTATGAAAAATCTCAGAGGAATAACCTTAGTCCATATAATACAGAGCATTTCACTCAGATACAAAGGAAAAAGAATAAGCCAGGCTTATAATTACATTTAAGAAATGGTTTGATAATTTTAAAATAATGCTTTTGTTGTGTTTGATGTAACTCACTGTTAACATTGTAGAAAGAACAAATAAGTGAGTAGAACATGTCAGAGATCATCACCCTGTTAATTTTAACACTTCCTCCTGGTCCGTGTATATGCATACATAAAAAAAAAATATATATATATCTTAATATTTGATTATCTGCTCCCCAACCTACTTTTTAAAAACTTTAATATGATATAGTATTTCTCAAATTTGCCTATGGAATAAAATGATCTGAAAAACATGTTTAAAATATGGATCTTTCAGAATTCTCCTTAAGAGAATCAACTCAGAAAATCTGAGGTGGGCCCAAGAATCAGCATTTTTAATAGCACCTACACACACACACACACACACACACACACCTGCCACATGCTTTTTGTGCTCAAACAAGTTGGAGAAACACTGATTTAATAGATATGTTTTCAGGTGTTCAAGTGATTTTTGAACAGAGGAAAAACAGTTTAATTTAACTTCCCTGTCAGTTTTGTGGATCGAATGTAGGCACTTTAAAAACTGAAAAACTGAGAGCACTGGGTAAGCAAGGAAGTGTTTCCAACCACCCTATTCTCCTCAGTATTGAACCCCTGGCCTGAAGCAGAATTCTCTAGTGATCCAGACATTCTCCATGAAGACAGACGGACCAGAGACAATGTCCTTTGAAACCAGACTCCTGAGACTCTGGGCAAAATCATCTCTCTAGGTGACAGTCTCAGTCCATCCAGATTGCTGTAACAAACTACCATGAACCTGGAGGATGATAAAGAGCTAAAATGTGTTTCTTGCAGTTCTAGAGTCTAGAAAGTCCAAGATCAAGGCACCAGCAGATTTGGTGACTTTTGAGGGCTTGCTTTCTGGTTCAGAGAAGGTGCCTTCTGGCTGGGTCCATAGGTGGTGAAAGGGTGGAGCTGCCTCTCTAGAGTCTGTTTGATACAGGTACTAATCCCAATCATGAGGATCCTGCCCTTATGGCCTAATTATCTCCCAAAGGCCTCACCTTTTAGCACTAATAACTTGGGGGTTAGGATTTCAGCATAGGAATTTGGGGGGAACAGAAACATTCCACCTCTAGCAGTGACCATTCATGTTGGTTTGCTTGTGTAGTCCTAGTCTACAATGTCGTTCTGGGGATGTTATTAATAACACCTTGTTTCACTCGCAGAAGTGCTCCATTTTGGACAATAAACTATATAGGCATGTACTTATAGGGTTACCTCCACCCTCCTCTCTGATTCATGTATCAGAAATGGAGCATACTTCTTATCATGGCTCCTACATGTCTAAGACTTTTTTCTTCCAAATGGAGATCGTATTAATGAATCAACCTCTCTCTTGTAAGGGACAATATTCAGTAAACATGAGAACCAAACTGTCCTCATGGTGAGGTCTTCCTGCCCAGTTAAAGACTATTGTTTTGCCTTTTTTCTCAAAGCACTTGCAGTCATAAGCAGGTTAAGATGTGCTCTCCTTTCCTTATCACTCCCACTAAGATAAACCAAATTTTAAGAAATTTTCTAAGCACTCTTCCATCAAAGTTCTGCAAAAAAACCCTATTTTAATTGCTGTAAAAGAGTCTGTTTAACATTTTCCTGTTACAATCAATTAGCCTTTTAATTTTCACTATGACAAATATAGTTGTGATTAATACCCTCATTTATGGATCTTTGGTCATTTTTGCTTTAGGATAGCGGTTCTAAAAGTTAGCCATGATGTTTTAAAGTCTCACTCATTCTTCAAAAAAACACCCAAACCCATTAAAAAAATGTAGCCATAGTTACAGAGAATTGAGGACCAATTTAATGGAAATAACCTGCAAAACCAAAGTGCCGAAAGCCACCCTTTCCCTGCTGTGTCTAAGAAATTATGACTAAAAGAGTGAAAATTCAGGTGTTTCTGCTAACAATTGGGCAAATGGAAATATCAGTCTTGCCTTAGAACAACAGTGAAGTTACCTGAGCTGCTCTCCCTCCGTCCCTCTGCTTCTTCAGAGGGAACATGAAAGAATCTTGGATCTGCCCTGAACCGGCTGGACGGGAGACTTGTCACTCACATCGTTCTGCCAATTGCTGGAGATTGGATTCTACAAACTGTCACAGAAAGATCTAGATGAGATATCACCCAAGATCAGAAAGATTAGTAAAATGGAATGAGGGTAAGTGAGACGTGGTGCTTGATGAAACCAGTTAATGGGAGAAAGAGCTGCTATTAAATAGCTGCAGTCACCACTATTATGGTATGAATGACATCATTTACTTATTCCTTCTTTCCTCCAACAACTATTTATTGAGGAACAACTGTGTTCCAGACACGGTTCCAGTAACAGGCACAGGAATGAATGAAACAGAATCATTGCTTCTTAAGATGACATTCTAGTGGGGGAGATGGATTACAAACAAAATAAATTAAGTAAAATATTTAAAAACGTTAGTGATAAATGCTGGGGCAGAGAAAAAGGAAACACGGAAGAAGAATACTAAAAATGGAGGTTGAAATCTGCATTACCAGGGAAGATTCCACTGGGAAAATAACTATGAGCCAATAGCTGAAGAAGTGGACCTAGCAATATGGATTCCTGGGGGAAGAGTATTTCAGGAAGAGGTTGTGGAAAGAGCAAATTTCCTGGGGCAGGATTGTGCCTGGATGTTAAAAGAATCATCAGGAGGCTCGTGTGGCAGGGAGAGATGAGATAGTTTTCTATCCCATTAGAAAGAGGTTTTGGGACCGGGTGCGGTAGCTCACGCTTGTAATCCCAACACTTTGGGAGGCCTATTCTGGGGCATCGCTTGAGCCCAGGAGTTTGAGACCAGCCTGGTAAACACAGGGAGATCTCATCTCTATAAAAAATTAAAAAATCAGCCAAGTATGATGGCACACACCTGTGGTTCCACCTGAGGCAGGAGGATCACTTGAGCCCAGGAGATCAAGGTTGCAGTGAGTTGTGATTGGGCCACTGCATTCCAACCCAGGCAACAGAGTGAGTCTCTGTCTCAAAAACAAAAACAAAAACAAAACAAAAAAACAAACAAAAAAAACCCATTTTGAGTTTTACTCTAAATGAACTACAGAATTTTGAGTGGAGAAGTTATAAGATTTCAAGTAGAGGTGTAACATGATTTGACTTATATTGTAACAGTAACACTCTACTTTGAGAATTGACAGGAGAATTGGCAAGGGGGAGTGCTATGGCTTGAATATGGGTGTTATTCAAAATTCATATGTTGGAACTTAAACCTCAAGGTGATGGTATTAAGAGGTGGGGCAATTTACTCACCTGACAAAGGTTGAATATCCAGCATTTACAAGGAACTTAAACAAATTTACAAGAAAAAACAAACAACCCCATCAAAAAGTGGGCAAAGCATATGAACAGACACTTCTTAAAAGAAGACATTTGTATGGCCAAGAAACATATGAAAAAAGCTTATCATCACTGACCATAGAGAAATGCAAATCAAAACCACAATGAGATACCATGTCATGCCAGTCAAAATGACGATTGTTAAAAAGTCAAGAAACAATAGATGCTGGTGAGGCTGTGGGGAAATAGGAAGTTTTACAATGTTGGTGGGAATATAAATTAGTTCAACCATTGTGGAAAGACAGTGTGGTGTCTAGATCCTCAAGGATCTAGAGCCAGAAATACCATTTGACCCAGCAATTGCATTACTAGATATGTACTCAAAGGAATATAAATCATTGTACTATAAAGACACATGCACATGTATGTTTACTGTGGCACTGTTCACAATAGCAAAGACTTGGAACCAACCCAAATGCCCATCAATGATAGACTGGATAGAGAAAATGTGGCCCATATACACCATGGAATACTATGCAGCCATAAAAAGGAATGAGATCCTGTCCTTTGCAGGAACATGGATGAACCTGGAAGCCATCATCCTCAGCAAACTAACACAGGAATAGAAAACCAAACACCGAATGTTCTCACTCATAAGTGGGAGTATAATAATGAGAATACCTGGACTCAGGGAGGGGAACAACACCCACCAGGGCCTGTCGGGGAAAGTGTTAGGACAAATATCTAATGCATGCAGGGCTTAAAACCTAGATGAAGGGTTGGTGGGTGCAGCAAACCACCTTGGCACATGTATACCTATGCAACAAAATGGCACATTCTGCACATATATCCTGGAACCTGAAGTAAAATAAAAAATTAAAATTAAAAAAAATAAGATAAAATAAAAAATAAAAAAAAGAAGTGAGACTGTCAGGAAGTGATTAGGCCATGAGGGCTGTACCTTTATGGATGGCATTAGAGTCCTTATAAAAGGGCCTGAGGAAGCGCTTTCCTCGACTTTCTGCTCCTTATCCTCCCACCCTTCTACCATGTGATGACACAGAAATCTATGGGGCAGAAAGTGAGCCCTCACCAGACAGACACCAAATCTCCTGGCACCTTGATCTTGGTGCCAGAGAACTGTGAGAAACAGATGCCTATTATTTATGAATTACCCAGTCTAAGTCATTTTGTGATAACAGCAGGAAGGGACTGAGACAGGGCGAACTGGATGTGAAGGGGGATGGCAGAAGCAGAGAGACTAGTTAGAACATTATTTGCAATGCAACCATGTGAGAGATGGTGATGACTTATTTGTGCAGGATGGTGGCAGTGCAGGTGGTAAGAAGTAGATGAACATTGGATCTTTTTTGAAGATCGAACCAAGAGAATTTGCGACAGATTAGATGTGGAATTTAGGGATGACACTAAGGATTGTATCTTGAACAACTAAAATGAGGTTGCTATTAGTTGAGATGAAGCGTGTAGGAGGAGGCGCTTTGGAGGGATGAACAGGAACCTGTTATGTACAGGTCTGGTGTGAGATGCCTGTTCAACATTCAGGTGGAGATTTCAGACAGTTGAACACGTGGATCAGGAATCCAAGGGGATTGGTCGGGACTGAACAGACACATTTGGGAGCCAGCAACAGGTGAATGATATGTAAGGTCCTTAGGCTTGTTGAGATCACCACAAGAATGAACGTAGATAGAAACGATGACCAAGGAGGGCATACTGACATTAGAGTAGTGTCAAAACCTAAGTTGTAAAGTAAAAAACAAAGAAAGGTGTTTTCCTTCCATGTGTGGGTTTGCTGGCCAACACATGCACCCATTCGAGCATGCTTCTCAGAGGTATTAGCAAGGCTGTGTGCTGCAGTGTAGGTAGGTAATCTGATTTCCGTGGCCTCCGCAGTGCCCAGCATAGGGATACAGTAAGCATTAAATAAAGAATTGAATGAGCCGGAATAAACATATAAATCTGTGACTCAACTTTCACTCTTTCTACCTGAAATTCCTACATTTAAAGTCTTGGAATTCAAAACAGTTGTTGGTAAAAATCATTCTAGTGCAATGACATTTATATAAACCAGAACATTCAAATGTAAAATAATTACATATTTTCATTAGGATCTCTGGGGATTTGGCAGCTGCTACAATCTGATTGTCGACTATTTTTTATCAGAGCTTTACCTAGGCTGACCCTAAATGACGAATGATCAAATTTTAGATCATTTTAGAAGCTTGTTAAATGAAATATATATGTATATACATGTACATTTATATGATATATATTATATATACAAAATATATATGTATATACATATATATTAAATCATTGATACATATAAATACATATAAATGTATTACATATATATTTCATTTATGTATATATTATATATATATTTAAAAGTATATGTGACCTAAAATAAAATAGAAATATTTATGCATTAATACATGTATGAATATTAAGCGGCTGTACATCTTAAATGATAAATGAAAAATATTCAAAAAAGACATAGGCTATATTACAAAAATGAGATTCAAAATAAGCATCATTTGGGGAGCACTGATTGGGATCACAAAAATCAAAATTTATTTGATTAGTTCAAAGCCAACAAATTGAACGGTTCTACTCTAACAGAAAAAGTGTAGTTTTAACTAGGCATGTATCCCACTAGATAACTTACAGCTTCAGCTGGTCCAGAAAAGACAACTCTGACTCTAGTTTTGGTGTGTAAATTGTACATCTGGGAAGAAACAAGAGAGAAAAAACTTAATTGAAGGATAATAATAAAGAAAGTAAAAAACAAATCAGTGGTGGTAGAAACCTTGTAATCTGTTGCAGTATGAGTTTACTGATTAGTTCTTTTTTCATTGCCACTTGTTAAGTTGCTATAAAATTGATATATTAGATGCATAAACAGTGTAACTGATTACATTTGAAAACAATATTTAAATGTTTGTGGAATTATGTTAAATTATTGTTTTTACTGAATTTTTAAAATTAACGAATATATACTCAGAAAACATATTCCAAAGTAAAAATCAATTAAGCAAGGTAAAGCAAAAATGAAAGTGAGCATTTTGTCTCCATGTACAAATCTTCCTAGGTCATTAGGCTCAAAAGCACATATTTATATGGAAAGGGTTATGCGAGCATTTTTAGCACAAGCATTCATTCGTGATGTCACAAGAGCTGAGCAGAGATTCCAACTAAACGATTTTCTCCCCTGGAGCTGTGCAGCAGGTTCCAGAAGGCCCCAGGAGGGATCAGCATCGACACCGTGGCCGTTATTTACCCTAACTGGGACTTCAGCAGCTGGGCTGTTTGCATGATATGCAAATGGGCACATCATTCAAGGAAGAAAGGGTGAATGCTCTGGCACTTGCAGGGCAAACATTAACTGCTATGGGAAAAAGGCCAGCAAAAGAGAAACCAGACAGAAGCGAGTGGGTGGTGAGGGGCAGGACAAGAAACATCTTCCAAAGAGGCAAAATGCGGAAGGCAGACACTGCTTACTGGGAACCATTTGGCATTCCCAACCTCAGTAAACAACAGATGGGTGTGTGCTGCAGCCCTTCTCCTGCAGAAACAGTGAATTTCCTCTCTACCCAATTTCTTCCTTTGGGTCAAATTTGTGAAATACTTAATGTGTGGAAAATCACTGAGTGATACACAGGGAACAAATTAGCTGGAACAGCAAAAGCTCTGGGAGCTAAGAAGAGACTGACTGACAGAAAAAGAAAATGTCTGGAGTCAGGCAGACCTGGGCATGAATCTTAGTTCTAAAATTTTTCAGCTATGGATATTGAGCAAGATTCTCAATTTCTCTGTCTCAGTTTTCTTACCTGTAAAATGGACATAATAATACTATCTCATAGTAAGATCACTGTAAAATTAGGTAGATCTTTGCATAGTGTCTCTTGCCAACATGACAGCAACTGGTTAGTATCATCAGAGCTGGGACTTGAATTATTCAGGCTCTCTATCCCAATGTGCTGCAGTCTTTGGGAGTCCAGAGATAATAGAGATTGTGAGAACCCCAACAAAGCGAATAACCCTGTGGCCACCCTACTTCTTAAAGGCTGCTCAATCCAAAGAGGAATATTTACATAGTTCAGAAGTAGGTCTACTTCCAAACACATGAAAACCTGTGGGTGAAATCCACTTTTCGAATACTTCAGCACACTCAAGCCCAGTAGGAGCTTACGGCTCTGAGAAACTTGTTGCTTCAATTGCATGCATGTAATTGTAAAGAGCGTCAAGTAGAATATCACAGAATGAAGACCACACCACCTATGGACACTCCTGTTCATTCAGCAGTAAACCTCACAGAATTGCTTACTCACATATCCCTGTTCATCTTTACATTTTTGTAGCTTTAAATAATATATTAGTTAGTTTTGCAAGTTTTCATAATTTAAATGAATGGATTCATGCTGTTTGTATTTTTGTGAGACTTTATGTTTTTGGCTCCACGTTAGGTTTTCAAATTCATGTTATAGATCATCTATTTTAATTGCTATATACTGTTGCTTTATGTGAATGTTCCACAATGTATTATCCAATCTTTTGTTGATGTGCAGCTAAAGACTTTAAAAAAAATGTTTTGTTGTGTTTCTGTTTTTTCCCATTACAAGTTATACTGCTACAAGCATTCTTGTGCATGCCTCCTGTTTTGCGCCATTCCATGATGTATGCATTGAGTGTAATTGCTGGACCATAAGATATTTAATTCAACAATTTTTTTTCTGTGTCAGGGAGTACTTTACACTCTAAGCACACATCCATAAAAAGAAGAGGCAGGAGTCTCTGCCTTCACGTGCTTATGTTCCAGTAAGGGGAAACAGATAAAATAAATATATAAATCGTATCTGTTGGAAGGTGATAAGTATTATGGGGAAAAATGAAGTTGGGAGGAGACGGGAATTGTCTGGGCAGCTTCCAATTTTCCATAGGGTGGTCAGGAAGAGTCGCATAGTGATCATGTGACATGTGAACAAAAAATGTGGAGGTGAGGCAGAAGTCACGCAGATATCAGAGGGAGAGTGTTCCACAGTGCGCACATTTTAAATTTTATTAGATAATGCAAAATAGTTTTCCAAAATGATTTTACCACTTGGGGCTCCCACCTGCAGGGCATAAGACTTCCTGAAGCTCCAGATCCTTGAAAATCTTTGATATTGTTAGATGTTTCGTATTCTGCAAATCTAACAAGTAGCACTTGGATATATTGTGATTTTGAATTTTCTAACTACTAAGAAGTCTGAGCATCTTTTTCAAATGTCTACTTGTTATCTCTGTTTCCACTTTTAAGTGGTACCTCTTCAAATCTGTTTTTACATTAATACTATGTGTTTGTCTTTCTCAGGAATTTCCAGTTCCTACGTGTTTTGTACTAGTAGTTCTTTGTCAGTCGTATGTGCTACTAATATCCCTTTTCACTTTGTGGCTTATTATTTCACTTTATTTTTTGGGCATTTTGATGAACATAGTACCCTAATTTTTGTACAGTTGAATCTCTTTATTGTGGTTAGTGGCATTTTTCTAATTTTGAAAAATATTTCCCTACTCTGAGGTCAGAGAGATTTCTCCTATATCTTCTGAAAGCTTTTTTCCTCCATAAATATATTTGTAATTTTTTATGTATGCATGAAGTATGATTCAATTTAATTTTGTTTCATGTGAACTGTCACAGCACCATGTATTGAAAAGTCTGTCATTTTTTCACTTAACTGTAATACAAGTTTCGTAACAAATCAAGTTTCCAAATGTGGTATTCTTTTTTTTTCTGGGGTCTCTATTATGTACCATTGATCTATTTGTACAGTGCTGTGTCAATACCATACTTCCTGATTGCTATGACTTTTAAAAAATTCTAGAACCTTTGGTAGGGCAAATCTCTTCACCTTAGTCTTTACTTCAGGAGCATCTTGAGTATTCTGAAGCTTTGTTCTTACACATGATTTTAAAAAACAGTTTGATAAATTTTACAGGAAAAAGTAGTTGGAATTTTTTGTCTGAATAAAAAGAGTTTCATTTCATCCTTTTCATCTTTATAAGTTATTTACTTCATCACAGCTTATATAACCTTCAGTATAATTTTAATAAAATCAATGCTATTTGGGCCCCTTTCTCTTCTTCCTGATATTAAAGAGAAAGCTTTTAGTTTGGCATTAAGTTTGGTAGTGTCTGTTGAACATTTATAGATATGCATTTTTAGGTTGAGGAACTTCTTTTTCTAATTTGCTAAGAATTTTTATTGCAAATTTTATAAAATATTTTATGAAATATTTTTGAGATAATCATATACTTTTCCTCTTTAATTTGTTAAGATAGTGAATTACATTAATTAACTTAATGACAAAGTAACCTTAAATTTCTAGAAGAAAACCAACTTAAGCATAATGTATTATCTTTTTATATTGCTAGATCTATTATTTTATTTAGGATTTTTGCCTCTGTTTCTGAGTGAGGTTAGCCTACAATTCTCCTCTTTTAGGTCTTAGTATAAATTTATGTTAGCTTCATAAAATGAGCTGATGAATGTTCTTGCTTTTTCTTACTCTGTAATAATTTGCATAAGATTGGATTTATATGTTTTTTACAATCTTTAATAGAACTTTCCGGTAAAACTACCTGGCCTATGTTTTCTTTGTGGATAGATTTTCATTACTGATTCCATTTCTTTGATTTTGTTGGATTACTCAGGTTATCCCTCTCTTTTGAGTCAGGGAAATTATATTTCCCTTACAGCTTTTCATTTGAAGTAAATTTTCAAATGAATTAGTAGAGAAAATTTTCATAATAGTCTCTTACGGTTTAAAACTTTGAAGAAATTAAAATTTTGTTCCCTTTTTCAGTCTTTATATGTATTTTTTTATTTCACACATTGTATCGTCCTTTGTTTTTTTCTTGACTGGTTCTCCTTTGGATAGCTTTTATCAGTCCTCTCTACTGTAAATTTGCTTTTAATTTTATTAAATTTTTAAAAATCTTTTAAAAATTTTATTTTTAATTGTTATGGGTACATAGCATGTGTGTATATTTATGGGATATGTGAGGTATTTTGATATAAGCATACAATGCATAATAACCACATCAGGGTAAATGGGGGTATCCATCACCTCAAACATTTATCATTTCTTTGTGTTACAAACATTCCAATTATACTCTTTTAGTTATTTCAAAGTGTACGATAAACTATTGTTGACTATAATCACCCTGTTGTGCTGTGAAATACCAGACCTCCTTCACTCTATCTAAGTCTATTTTTATACCCATTCACCATGTCCACTCTCCCACCACTACCTTTCCCAGGCTCTGGTAATGATCACTCTAGGCTCCGTCTCCATGCGTCCGGTTTTTAATTTTTAGCTCACACAAATAAGTGACAATTTTATTAAATTCCGCTCTTATTCTTACTATTTATTTCCTCATGCTTTCTTTGATTTCACTCCATTTTTTTCTAACTTCCTGAGTTAATTGGTTTCCTATTAATATTTTTCCTTTTCCCCCATGTAAATAGTTTAATGCTGATAATTTCCCTTTGGACTACCGGTTTTGTATTGTATTTTTATTACTCTTTAGTTCTAAGTTTCTCTGATTTTTCTTAAAATTTCTTCTCTTGTCTGGATAGTATACAGAACATGTTTCTTATTTTAAAAACTCATAAGGATTTTCTGGTTTTTAACTGTTTGCTTAATTCCACTGTGCCCAGAGAATATGTTCTATATCACACTAATCTTTAGAATTAGATGAACTAGTTTTATGAACTACATGTTTGGTTTCCTTAGATACTTTGGGTATATATGAATGAAAAGACTACGTATTTCCCATTTTGTTGGGTATAATGTTCTGTATATACCCATTGGGAACAGCTTCTTATTTACACTATTCTAATTTTCCGTAGTCTCCTTTTTGGTCTGTTTAATCTATTATTAATCTATTAACTACTTAGAACAGTACATTGTTTCTTCAACTATGATGATGAATTTGTTTATATCTTCTTGAAATTTTATCATTTTACTTTATACATTTTGAGGATATAGCATTAAAAAATGTATCCCATTTTTTAAATACAATATCTTCCTGGTAACTGACATTATGAACATTTAGCATACTGAAGTTGTCCTCTTTATTTCCACTTTCCCTTTTTATTTTTGCTGTGCAGTCCATTTTGCTGGATATTGCTATGTTTTGCCTGCTTAGTTTTGGTTCAGCAGAGAGTTTCGTTTTCAATTCCTTCTTTTAACTTAACTTTTTGGTATCCACGCTAAAAGGAGTTTTATAAACATCATACAGTTGGGAATTTTCAAAAATCCAACTGACAATTTTTAGATTGGTATATTTAGTTCATATTGCTGATATATTTGGGTTTATTACCACTGTATTATTTATGCTTATTTGCCTTGCTTTTTAAGTTTCTTTTTATTATTTCTTTACATTTTTAGGTTAGGTATTTTTCTCTTTCCATTTTCTTCTCTACTAATTTAGATGTTGCATGCTTTATTTCTATTCACTTAGGGATTATCCCAATAAAGTAAACAGATATGCTTACTTTTATCAAAGCCTACAGTTAATACATCATCTTCTTAGACTACATAATTATATAGTTATAGACTCATCTTCAACTATATAACCATGCAAACCATAGAACACTATCTCCAGTAACTACTGTTCAATGTTCTCACTGTCCTCTTTTTAGTTCCACTTTTTAGCCTTATAAATTTTTCATTCTTGTCTTATAATCAACTTTTTGCTTAAGATTACTTATTATTTACCATTTCAAAAAAATCGTTATTGCATCCCAAATTTCCCCACCTAGTTTGGCTTTCCTCCTGCCTGAGGTATATTCTTTAGATGTCAAACTCATTGAATATGTATTTGTTTGAAATTTGTTTTCATCCTTTTTTTCTGGAAAATATTTTCATAGAGTAGAAAATTCCTGGTTTTCCGAACACTTTGACAGTACCATTCCACCAATTTCTGGCTTTCATTGTTGTTTCTGAGAAGTTGGTCGAAGTCTAACTGTTTTGCCCGTATAGGTAAACCCCTCTTTTGTTTCTCGCTGATCTTAAGATCTTCTTTTTGTTTTCATTATTCTACTGTTTCACTAAGATGAGTATAAATAGAAATCACTTTTTTTTTTTGATATGGAGTCTCGATCTGTCATCAGGCTGGAGTGCAATGGGGCTATCTCGGCTCACTGCAACCCCCGCCTCCCGGGTTCAAGAGATTCTCCCGCCTCAGCCTCCCAAGTAGCTGGAACTACAGGCATGGGCCACCACACCCAGCTAGTTTTTGTATTTTTAGTAGAGGCAGGGTTTCACCATGTTGGCCAGGATGGTCTCTGTCTCTTGCCCTCGTGATCTGCCTGCCTTGACCTCCGACCAAAGTGTTGGGATTACAGGCGTGAGCCACCGCGCCTGACCTATTTTTTTTTTTTTTTGAGACAGGGTAATGCTCTGTTGCTCAGGCTGGAGTGTAGTGGTGCAATGATCGCTCACTGTATTTAGCCTTGACCCCCCAGACTCAAGCGATCCTCCTGCCTCAGCCTTCCGAGTAGCTGGGACTACAGGTGAGTACTGCTACACTCAGCTAATTTTCTAATTGTTTTTGTAGAGATGGGGTCTCACTATGTTGTCCAGGCTAGTTTCAAACTCCTGGGCTCTAGTGATCCTCCCCTTTGGACTCCCAAAGTGCTGGGGTTACAGGAAGAAGTCATTGTGCCTGGTCCTGAATTATTTTTAATTATTATTCACTGGATTCTTTAAAATTCTCATATCTAAGAAGTGTGTTTCTCATTTTCTGGAAAATGTCCAGCCATCATTTATCCATATGTTCCTTCTCCCATGCATTTGCTCTCTTTTTTTCTGAAACTCTACCTATGTGTTTCTTAATTATTTATTTTTTAAATTTCTCTGTGTGTTGCATTCTACATAATTTCTGTCTTCACCTGTGTCTAATCTGTTGCCAATGCCATCCATTGAATTTGTCATTTCAATTACTACATCTAGTTCCTTTAACCTTGTTTGAAAAATTTTTAGTTTTGCACCTTACTCCTAATTATATTCTCTTCCTCTATTCCTTTGAATACCCAAAACATACTTATTTGACAGTATGTGAAATAAAATTATGGGAATAGAAATATTTCCAATTAAATATTGGGAAGCCTTTGCAGGTCTGTCTCTGTTGGCTCATACTCATGGTGTGCTGTTTTCACAGGTATTTTTTGATTTTTTGATTATAAGTTCATGTTTATTGGAACTTAAATATAGGAATTATTAAATATGGGAATTATTAAATATGGGAATTATTTGGGTTGAGTTTTAAGTGGGTATCTCCAGATGTGCATCTTCTGTCATAGACACATGAACATAGCTCACCTAATACCCCTTTAAACCTAATTATTGGCTTTTGATTTTCAGCCCACCCAGATTGCATGTTTTGGTGCCGCAAACCTAGGTGAAGACTCACTGATGACTGAGAATATACTCAAGAAATATTTTTATTCTCTTCCTACCACCAAGACCTGAAAAGAGGCCATTTTTCTTATTTCCTCTAGGAAGATAGGTTTTCCTTTTTTACCCTCATTTGGAGGCTATGACCCTTTGGGGTTTTAGCTTTATGTCAGAGGTCCCCTGATTTATTCCCCTCCTTAGGTAGGTCCTATGTTTTACCTCCTGTCAGCAGTGTGAAAGTTGACACTCAAAGTCACTGATGTTCAACCAGCTTCAGGGCAGTGTGTGAACATGCTTCAGTGGGCTCAGCTCGCCACTCTGGGTTCCTACTTTCACGCAGTATTTGACCGCTCAGGAATCCTCGTCTTCTTGCTAGCTCATCGGTGCCTTTAAAAAGATTCTTTATATATAATTATATGGCACTAACCCAGTTTTCTTTAGCAAGAGAGTCAGCCTGTGCTTCTAGATGGCCATCCCACTAGACGAAGAAGTTACAATAACTATCCACCAAACAGGAGATTAAATCTGTCCTTCAACACTTTAAAACCAGTCACATGCTTCTCTTACTTAATTCTGTGTTAAACATTTTTACCTAAATATATCAAAATGTATTAAGGCAGATGTCAGCTGTCCCCAGTCTGGGTTATAGAGAACCCCAAGGTGGCTTTATTATTCATTCATTATCTGGACACTTCTATGTTGTCCAAATTCAAACAAGTTTTGAACCTCTGAAAAAATGCTTACTAAAGTTTTATCACCATTTCAGCCTTTAATTACTTGGGCAAACTTACCCCTCTTCGGAATTTATATCAAGCTAATAGATGCCTAACATTGAGCTGATCTTCTAGACTAAGGGTTTCCAAAATGAGACGTATATACCTCTTGGGGTACAAAAGATGATTCACTGGGGTATAGGAAGAAATTAACAGTACTTTTATTAACAAAAATGTTTATCCTAAAAGTCTAAAGGAATTAATATTTACAAGTGTTTAATATAGGAGTTGACGCGTATCCTTACTTGGCCCGCGTGCTCGGAGGGAAGAGGGCGTGTGTGATCCCCCAGAGTGTGAAGGGATCAGCAGTGGTGCCCTCTCTTTCCTCCTTTGTCACACTACAACTTGCTGCAGTGTGTGCACAGTTCAGTGCGTTTCCAGACTAAGTTTTCTAGTTTGTGTTCATGCTTTCGAAATGGGCACCTGGCTTTTTAAATTTTTCTGCAAAGACGCTGTGAGAATCAAAGAGAATATTAATTATGCAAGCACATGTAAACAACAAGAAAATGGCAGAGATGACACTTCTCCCACTCCTAATATAAGCTCTTTGTTCACCACATTACAGAGAAAAAATTAACGATCTTATCGTATCTGACAAGACAGTGTCCCCCTCCAAAAAAATTACCGGGGAGTTTTTTTGAAGTATGAATTTATATCCACTGTTATTAGTGAATTGTCTTGCCCCAAATGCGAATTTTGCTGGGAGATATTAGCTAGTGATAGTTGTATATGTATGTTATATACAACCAATAAATATAAATGTGTTCGGGATACACAGTTAACAATTGCTTATTGTTTGGAAAGACTTGAAACCTACCACGTAGGTACCCCCTCAAAAGATTTTACCTTCACATAATCTTTTCCTCTGTGATCACTGTAATTCATACAGGTACTGCGTTTTAGGTGATTCTCTCTCTGTCCCGTAGAATGATTCATTTGGAAAAATTTTGTTCCATGTCCATGCAAAAACTAACACTTCCTTTCCACTTTCAATTGCTTGGCTAAATTTACTTTCTTTTCAAACCTCACTTCAGGAACATTTTTTCCGCAATCCCATTGCTCTTGCATGTAGCTGGACATTGTGGGGTAAATAGTTCTGGTAAAGCATCTCAAATCTATGCACAAACACTGTGAATCATAGACTAAGATAAAGTACGATGCTTTCACGGAGGCATTGATGCCATCAGAGTTGAAATCCCCACATCTGCAGCATGGCTTGGTTCCTGTCTGTGAATGTTTTTAGATGGGAATTTCTTAAGCAAAGCACTTTCTATATATCCAAAGACATCTGAGGGTCATTGAAAAAATTATATTATAGATATAATGTACCTTCCATGGCCAAGCCTCGTTGCTGAAGATTTATTTTTTAGTTTGTAATCATCATCCCTGTCTTTCCAGTCTCTGTGAGGAAACCAGAAAAGTCTGTAGAAAATTCACCAGAAGCAGAGCAAGAAAGACTGTCCCTGTCAGCTGCCTTCTTCTTCCTCTTTTTGTGACTATTAGTACAATGTAAGTTACTCCTGGGTTTCAAGAGAGCGAGGATTATTTATTTTGGACCAAACAAACTTATCTCATTATCTCCTGAATCTCCTCATCACTGTTACCTGTCCTCTTTCCATCACATAGTGTTGATTTGTCGTAACGCCTTAAAACCTTTTTGTCTATTGATTGCTTGATATAATACTAATATATTACATGCAAAAGAAAATATACATGAAGGATAGATATAAAGAATAGAGTTAAAATAATAGTAAAATGAAAGGACCATTACTTGATTACTGTGAATATCCCTGGGGTGCACAGAGCCCACTTTAGCAGTCACTGGTGGATAGAGCTCTAGCGACTCAAAGAAAAATATCTGGCTGCTTTTACCTTTTTCACTGACGGAGTTGCGGGGAGGGGTGGGAGTCGGGGAGGGGGCCGATAACCATAAGCAACAGACACAATTAAAATGAATTAAGAGGAGCTTGCAAAGGGTGGGTCTGAGCACAGTGGCTCACACCTGTAATCCCAGTGCTTTGGGAAGCCAAGGTGGGAGGATTCCTTGAGCCCAGGAGTTCCAGGCTGCAGTGCGCTAAGATGATGCTCTAGCCTGCGTCACAGAGCAAGACCCTGCCCCTGAAAAACTAAAAAAATTAAAAAGCTTGCAAAGCATAGGGAAATGGTAAATGGAGGCAGAGTACTTTGTATCAAACTAAAGAATAATCTCAAATTTTCCTAGAAGAGAACTTTGAAGGATATCGATGCTAATCACCCATCTGCTTCTTAATTACTCCCAACAAATGCTTTCCGAGTGTTTCCTCTAGTATATGGGATATTTTCTACGTGTTCAACACCATGAAACCGAAAGCAATTCTTCACAGGTTTGCTGTCATTACTAATGCACTTTTCCATAAGGTCTCTAAGACTTAAATTAGGCTAATGGGTTGTGCTCCAAGAAAAATACAACGGTCCAAAATGCATGATACATCACAGTCATTAATATTTATTGGGTGTCCACTGGCTGCCTAAAGCTACCTGAAGGCAGAATGATGATTAAAATTCTGACTATGAGAGAAGGCAATGGCAAAAGGCGTATGTGGGAAGAAAACAATATACTCAGAGAACATAAAGAAGCAACTGTTTTCCTGTTAATGTCTCTTTTATATAACTGTAGCATCTGTAGCTCACCGGTGCCTGGCCCCCCACCGTCACCACGTTTACAAGCAACCAATCAACACCAATATGGGTTTCCTCGTCTGCGTCTCCTCCTCCACCTCCTCCTTCTCTTCTTTCACTTCTTTTCTTCTTGTTCTTCTTTTGTTTGTTTTTTGAATGGATGTTTCTCATTTCTACCAAACATACATAAAACCTCTTAGTTGACTTTCTTACCAAAAGGACGCCCTCATAATAGACACAAAGCTGAGAACAGGAGGCCAATGAGTGGATCCTCATTAAAATGAAATTAAAGGATCATTTTAACAATGTGTCCATCACTTCACTATTCAAATATTTTAAAGCATTGTAAGCCTCTTGCATTTGGGTGACCTGTAAGATCTTGGTATGTGATAATCGCCAGAGCTAGCCCTCAAGCAAGTTTCACCATATCTTATGCAGGCATTGGGGGCCATTAGGTTTCTTTAGGCACAAATTGCAAACAATTACTGGTGAGAGAAAGGTCATAATAATAGGTTACAGAAATCTGGCTGTCTTTGGGACCACTTAGATAGGCCCATTTTGTCTTATTGTTATAACGATGAGAAGGAAGTAGTTTAAGGTAGTTAGAGACAAGCAAACAAAAGAAAGAGCTATATAACTTCTACTTCACTTCCTGCCTACTCCATTACTTCTAGCATTATGAGAGAAATAACATGATTGAAATGACCTAAAGGTTAGGGGGTGGGCAAGTTTTACCTGGTAGAAAGTAGACTGAATGCTGTTGGCTAAACCTTTCTGAAAGTGAAAAGTAGTAACATTTAACAAAATGCCAAGTTGACAGGAGGGGTGGGAAAGGACTGAAATCACATTTAGTTATTGGTTTTTTCTTCTTTCTAAGTGTGTATCTTTTATTAAGAAAGAAAGACAAAACTGAGATTGGTAGAATGGGGAAGAAGAGAGGGTGGCTAGGAGTTGGTGGAGAAAGGAAGAGAAAAGAGAATTGTTTGCTTGAAAACCGAATGTCTATTATGACACTTCTGCAGGCATAGTCGCTCCAAATGGTATATCAAGAAATCGATACGATTTTAAATTGTATTCAATCAATAAATATTTCTCAAGCATTTATCCTGTGTCAAAAATGACTTTACAAAGCTCAAATCTCTTTCCCTTTAGCACTTAAGACTTACTCATTTGAGAACTGTGGATCTTTAAAAGGTTTATATAAATGGTATCTGGTCTCAGTAAACTTAAAAGGTCTGACACCAGTTGCAATTCCTTAAAATAAGCAGACTGGTGAGATTAAGGAGAAAAAAACTCTTTTAGAAAAAGACGCATGCATACACATAAATATACACAGAAATACTCAAAAGATAAATTGCAATATGACTAACAGCAAAAATAACCTCTTTACTATTTGCTGGATAGTTATATTAATTAAATTACCTCTACCACGAACTATATCTTTTACTTCAAAAACAAATTTACAAGGTGATAGGAATATTACCAAGCTTTGAAATTGATGTTTACTGTAATCTACCCATGAATTTCAAATTCAAAGACACTACTTCCTGGCTATGGGTGTAAAGAGAATTAGCATTCAGAAAAACCCTTTCAAGTAGTCAAGCTGGTCAATACATGGTAAAGGGTCAATATCTGGTACAAAGGAAATTTTGAAGAAATTGGAGCAAGAACAATTGTTCCTTCTTAAAAAGATGAGGTGTTTCTAACTAGAAATTAGAATGCCAGTTCAAGCAAAAATGCCTTCAGGTTTTCTGCCAATATTGAATCGTATTTCAGTATTTCTACCAATAATAAATATTTTTTAGCTATCTAAGTTGAAGTATTTGTTTCTTATTATATTTAAAATTTGTTATTTAATGTAGTGATAACCACACACAGGTCAAATCAATTCAGAATCTCTCTGTTCTGTGATTTTTGGTACTCTTCCCCAACCAAATGATTCTCATGATTTTAGATAAACGATTTAACTTTGGGGTACTTACAGTAATTATTTTTTACATGCCATCTTATACACCTCAGAATTAAGTGTGCTCTTCTAATAAAGAGTGGTTGGTAAGTGTCTTAGAGAATAATAAACAAAATGGAAACATTTATAAGGCTAAAAAAGTTTTTAAGGGACAGTAGGAACAAAATAAGGATGTTGTACCTCTAATCTGAACACACAAATGGAAGGGTAGTGGTGGCTTATTCGGTTTCCAAAGCACTGGGAAGAATACTCTCAAGTATTTGGGAGAATCCTGACTTTCCTAAACAAACTGTGCTCCTTAGGAACTAAATGAGGGTAAGTTTCTCTCAGTATATGGAGATATTTCAGCTAACACATAGAGAAAGAATAAGATCATTAGAATATTCTTTTGGCAATCTCTAGTTAATTAACAAATATAAGCAATGTGTGTCGATTCCTTTTAACATGGCAGAAAGGGCAGGTAACCAAACAGTATGTGCCCCCTGACCGAAGAACACACCACTTTCTCTGAAGTATCCTTAGTATAAAAATTGAAACTGAAGCCAGGCACCGTGACTCACGCCTGTAATCCCAGCACTTTGGGATCCACTTTGTGGATCATGAGGTCAGGAGTTCAAGAGCAGCCTGGCCAAGATGGTGAAACCCCGTCTCTACAAAAAATACAAAAATTAGCTGGGCGTGGTGGCGGGTGCCTGTCATCCCAGCTACTCGGGAGGCTGAGGCAGGAGAATCACTTGAACCTGGGAGGCAAAGGTTGTAGTGAGCCGAGATCGCGCCACTGCACTCCGGCCTGGGCGACAGACCAAGACTCCGCCTCAAACAAACAAAAAATCGAAACTGAATTGTTTCAAGCGCCTAGATCCAACTACCCATTTATAGCAACAACAAATGACAGAAGAACCCAGGGGATACAGTCGGTAACATCCTAAATGCTGGAATGCTGGGAAATTCTGCAGGACAAACAACCTGGTTTCTTCAACAAAGAAATGCAAGGGAGGGTTTTAAAAAATAAAGGAGACTATAGATGAAAAGAAACTTAAAAGATACATCAACCAATTACAATGTGTGTGCATTACTTTAAGTTCCTGATTAAATAGGAAACTATATTTTTAAATTTTGTGAGACATTTTGGAATTTGAACACCGAATGGCTTTTTGAACATATTAAAATGTATCATCATTTTTTGAGTGATAATGGCATGTAGTTAGGGTTTTGTAAAGGTCTTTATCTTTTAGAAATATTTACAGATGAAATGATGTAATGTCTGGGGTGTGTTTTGAAACAACCTGGGGAAGACAGCAGTGAGTGCAGTTGAAATGAAATAATATTGTTTATGAATTAATAATTATTAAAAGTAGATGATTGATACCTGGGAGTTTATTATCCTACTCTGCCTCATTTTGCATATGTATTTGAAATTTTCTATAATTAAAAAGTTTGTTTTAAAAGAATCACCAGCAGAACTAAGATCAGGAAAAGAGACGGGAGTCCCAGTCGGAAATGTGCTGGTAAGTTTTTAAATAGCAAGAAGGTTGGGGGTGCTGATTCTCAGCCTTTGCTGACTTCTGTGATGTGAAGGTTCCGACCAAGGTTCCTTTCCGCATCACTGGAAGGTGAGTAGGGCAAAGATAGGTGGAATTAACTCTTACCATTCTGCATAAGTGGCCCCAAATGAATGTTTTCTTCCAGACTCTCCTCTATCTTTGGGACAGTTAAGGTATAGGAAGCCAATTTATTAGAAAGAAGTGTTGATGCAGAAGGTACGATGAGCAGTTCTAGAAATTACTTCTGATCTCTTTCTTCTGCTGCCTTACATGAATTTCCTTTAGAAGGAGAGTAAACCTTTTTAGGTGAGCAATCTCATTTCTTTAACAGAGATCTTTCTAAAATGCTTTAAACATTTCTCTATATTTTAACAGAAAAACAATTAAATTGCTTTGCTATAACAAAATTATTCTTATAAACTAATTATTAGTGCTCTCCCCAGGGATAGTTCAGGTCTGTAAAAAAATAGTATCTACAAAATAGTCCTAGATTGATATGGCTTTTACGTGTGTGTGTGTGTGTGTGTGTGTGTGTGTGTGTGTGTGTTTGATACAGGGTTTCACTCTGTCGCCTAGGCTGGAGTGCAGTGGGTGATCATGGCTCACTGCATCCTTGACCTCCCAGACTCAGGTGATCCTCCCACCTCAGCCTCCCAAGTAGCTGAGACTAAAGGCATGTATAACCACCCTGGCTATTTTTTTCTGTATTATTTGCTAGAGATGGGGTCTCACTGTGTTGCCCAGACTGGTCTTGAACTCCTGGGCTAAAGCAATTCACTTGCCTTGGCTTCCAAGATGCTGGGATTACAAGCATGAGCCACCTTGCCTGGCCAGTGTTTGATTTTTGCAGCATCTTTCAGCCCATAACATCAGGCTGCCAGCTGCTACTTCTTATTTCTAATCTACCGTGAAGCTGAGAAACAAATACAGTAATTCTCAAGTTTTGTCGTGTTTGATATTTGTACAATTGCTACCCTCTATCAATACACATTGACCATATATACTGAATCTGGACTTTTGTAATTCAAGCAAGAATGACTATTTCAATGTGGTCATGGAACCCACTGAGCAATAACTGAATTTCCACTGCACTGACATCTTTGTGTAGCAGAATTTATTCAATTATTTGAATTTGAAATATTTTGCACTTAAAATTTCATTCAGATATCTGAAAATAGAAAAGTGAATGTGCTGATGCTAGTGATAAGATGTATAGATTTCATAAGCGCAATCCAAAAACGATGGAAATAATTAGGCACGCCAAAGAGATAAAAGTAAATCACTGAGCATGTCAGAGAGTTTTGGCTTCAATTGAATACTTCAGTTAAGACACTCAACTGTGAAGGAAATGAACAAAATTGAAACTATACGTGAAATGCTAGAAATAATTATACCACTAAAGTTTGTGTACACATTTATTTTTCAGTTGAGAATGGAAACCTTCACTACATGTAAGTCCGTTGTTTGGATTTTATACATTTGACTTACAGGCATATTTTAAAGATGCGCCCATTAGGTATAGAAGTGGGATGTTTCCAAGTGCCTCGATTGTGTGTGCAGGCTGCAGCCGTAGCCACAAGTCTCTCTGGAGTCCTGGGGTTGCTTCCTTCGCCGGCCTCTTCTGACTGAGTGGTAAGAGCTCCCTGCTGTTGCTAGCGCCCAGATTCTTCACCATCCCTGGTTGATCTTCCTACACCCTGTCCATACCTCTGTGAATACTCCCTTCATTACACTCTCCTTAATTACCCTGTTAGAGTGAGCCATCTGTCTCCTTTTGGGACAGTAGATGGTAAACCTGGCAAGAAAACCTGGTAGAAGTGAAACATTCCTAAAACCAGGCGGGACATGGTCTCAATCTCTCTAACTTTCTACCTTAACCCGCCATGATTTTGTGGCAGAATGTGAGGAAAAACGTGGCCATAATTGAGATGAGGCACATACATTCCCAACTTTTTTAGTGCCATTGGAGTTCTGTTTATAGTTAGTGTAGTAATTTTCATTCATGTGAACAAGAGCGGGTGAAATGAAGATGGTGCATTCCTCATCCAGGTATCTGATTTCATTCCTGGTTTGTCAAATCTCCACTGAATATATAAAGACCAGCCCTGTAAGAGGATTAGCAGAACCTGGGGCTAATTCCATAAAATTAATCTAATCTATGCTCCATGCCTGACATTCTGGATGATTTACTCCTTATCTCTACATATCTTTTAAATGGGAATAACTTTATCTGAGTCTTGATTAAATTAAGCAATAGTTTAAAAGTTTGCCTTTTTTTCTTCTCCAAAGGCAGGAGATAATTATGATTGTAGGTTTAAATTAAAAAGTTGTAATAATAATAATTTTTAAAGACTTTGTACTTTTAGTGCTGACTCTTTATAGCTTGACATGGGGCTTTTGTCATGATGGCTGGGCCTTGGATCCTAAGAGAAAAGCTTCATTTGAAAACAGAGCACAGGATTTAAAAGATCACTCATGCTATTCATTTTTACTTTACTGTTAGACAGCTGGATCAGTTTTTCTTTACTTACTTTGGCCTGTCCTCAAAAAATATCATTTAGTTAATTTTATGTAATTGCCAGTGTGGTCGTTTTGATGAAGCAAGACCCCTCAGACACTTTCCAGCTCTTTTCCAACTGCCACTCACTTTGGGTTATTTTCTGCAGCCAGCCTGCATCAAAATGTATGTATGAGTAGAAGGTGCGGGGGATGGGGGCGATGGAGGGGAGAGATGGTCAAAGAGCTGGTACTCTTCCCAAAACATGCTCTCTCCAGCACACTGCAGTGATACAGGCCACAGCACGGCCAATAGTCTATTCAAGAGAATGATCGCTAGGCACAGAAGAACAAGCACTAGCTGTGGCCCTGGAAAACCCTACCATCCTACCATCCTACCATCTACTTTGTAATCTTGAGCAAGCCAGTTAACTCCTCTGAGTCTCAGTCTCAAGCATGAGTTAAGGAGAAGACAGCTTTGCCCAGCAGACCTCAGAAGACTTTGGCAAGGCTCAGATGAACTAACAAGCATTCTACACGCTTGCAACTGCCAAACTCAGAGCATTGTTATCACAGTTTCTGCTGTTTTATTTAGAAATTCCAAATTGAAGTATTAATCAATCTCTTATTCTCCTGCCATCCAATATTCTGGACTCTGCTATTTGAAGGATGATTCCAGATTCAGCTAGTCAGTCTCTCTCTTTCTCTCCTCATTTCTCTCTCTCTCTCCCTCGCACACATATACATTTTAGTTTTCTAGGAAAAAGGATACTTTTTCATTACTTCTCTAAAAGACTTTTCCTTCCGCTTCAGACCACATGTGCTAGTCCTGAGCTGCCATCTCAACTGTGGCCCCAAACTCCATCAGCAGAAATCCCCTACTTGGGTGGCTTACTTGGCCCTCTAAGCTGAACCTTTGGTCTCAATCAGTACCTTCAAGGTTCTCCACTCTTGAAAAGCCCCAGTCTTTAAAATGTGGCCTCTCTTCCCAGCAGTCACCTACATGACATGGAGGTTCTGCTCCCCCAGAGAGATCCCCTCTTGTTGAAATCCATTTCCTTCCTAGATCTCTAATCCATTATGTCTTCTTAGAGGATATTAGCTGAACATTAGCACATCTGCATCTAGTTAAAATTCCATTTTTCCCTGGCTCGAATTTCCCTGAACACACCCAGACACCACAGTGATTTTTAGAGTGTTTGCGGCAAACAAATACCCCTAGTGACGCTACCCCAGTTTGCTCCCATCTTCTGTCTACTGAGGTAGCCATTCAGATCGCTTCTTCACAAGACTGTCAAGTATTAAAATCACGGAGCATTGTTCTCTGATTTTAAGTCGTCCCGTTTTTGATTCACCCACACATGAATTGTGCAATTGATCAGCTTTCCCTATTCATTTTCGTATCAAGAAACTTAGATAAAAATTTCCCCCAATTCCCATGTTATGGGATGAATTGTGCTACCCTAAAATTTGTTTTGAAGCCCTAATGCTCAGTACCTCAGAATGTGACTCTATTTAAAGATAAGGCCATTACTAGGTAATTAAGCTTATTCAACAACACATTAAAAAGATCATTCACTCTAATCAAGTGGGATTCATTCCAGGGGTGCAAGGATGATTCAAAATACACAAATCAATAAACACGGTACAGAAAACCAACAGAATCAAGAACACAAACCATCTAATAATTTCAATAGATGCTGAAAAAGCATTCAATGAAATTAAACATTTCTTCATGATAAAAACTAACACTGGATATAGAAGGAAGTTACCTCAACATGATAAAGGCCATATATGACAAGACCACAGCCAATATGATACTGAATGAGTGAAAATTGAAAGCCTTTTCTCTAAGATCTGGAAGAAGAAAAGGATGCTCACTTTTTCACTTTTACTATAGTACTGGAAGTCCCAGCCAGAACAAACAGGCAAGCAAAAGAAAGGGCATCCAAACAGATGACATGATCTTATCTTTAGAAAAACCTAAAGACTGTACAAAAAAAAAAAAAAAACTTTTAAGACTGATAAACAAATGTAGTAAAGTTGGAGGATACAAAACCAACGTACAAAAATCAGTAGTGTTTCTATACACTAAAGCGATCAATCTGAAAAATAAATCAAGAAAACAATCCCATCTACAATAGCTACAAAAAATAAAACACCTAGGAATAAATTTAACTAAAGGAGTAAAAAATATCTACAAGGAAAACTATAAAACACTGATGAAGACGTTGAATTGGACATCAAAAAAAAAAAAAAAAAAACAAAAGAGAGCCCACATAGCCAAATCAATTCTAAGCAAAAAGAACAAAGCTGGGGGCATCACACTATCAGACTTCAAACTATACTACAAGGCTACGGTAATCAAAACAGCATGGTACTGGTACCAAAACAGAGATGTGGACCAATGGAACAGAACAGAGGCCTCGGAGGCAACACAACATATCTACAACCAACTGATCTTTGACAAACCTGACAAAAACAAGCAATGGGGAAAGGATTCCCTGTTTAATAAATGGTGTTGGGAAAACTGGCTAGCCATGTGC